>JARQOC010000007.1:99771361-99783007 GCA_033576535.1 Allobates femoralis
TTTCCTCCCACATTGCAAAGACATACTGATAGGATATTTAGATTGTGATCTCCAAGAGGGACAGCATTACTCATGTATGTAAAGTGCTATGGAATCAATTGCACTATATAAATGAATAAATATTATTAAATATTATAAATATATTATTACCTGCTACTTACCTATTTTTCTGGATTCTTTGAGACTATTTATGCACTTATAAAGCGCCAATAATTCCACAGCACTTTACATACATTATCATCACTGACCCAACAGGGATCACAATCATTATCCCTCTATCAGTATGATATCTTTGGAGTGTGGGAGGAAACCCATGCAAACACTCCTTGCAGAAATTGTCCTTGGGGAGCCCGGCACACCAAGACTGCAGTGTTAACCACTGAGCCACTGTGCTGCCCTATATATAATAAAGTGCAAACCACTGAGCCTAAATATAGTATAGTGCTAATCTCTGAACCACTGTGCTGCCCTATATACAATACACTGCTAACCACTGAGCCACCATGCTGCCCTATATATAGTACAGTGCTAACCACTGAGCCACTGTACTGCTCGAGTCTATATAGTACAGTTCTAAATACTGACCCACTTTACAGCTCTATATATAGTACAGTGCTAACCACTCAGCCACCGTGCTGCCCTATATATAGTACAGAGCTAACCACTGAGCCACCGTGCTGCCCTATATATAGTACAGCGCTAAATACTGACCTACCGTGCTGCCCTATATATAGTACAGTGCTAACCACTCAGCACCGTGCTGCTCTATAAAAGTACAGTGCTAACCACTGAGCCACCATGCTGCCATATATATAGTACAGTGCTAACCACTGAGCACCGTACTGCTCTATATATAGTAATGCTAACACTGAGCCACCGTGCTGCTCTATATATAGTACAGTGCTAACCACTGAGCCACCATGCTGCTCATATATAGTACAGTGCTGACCACTGAGCCACCGTGCTGCCTATAAAGTACAGTGCTAACCACTGACCACGTGCTGCTCTATATATAGTACAGTGCTAACCACTGAGCCACCATGCTGCCCTATATATAGTACAGTGCTAACCACTGAGCCACCGTGCGCTCTATATATAGTACAGTGCTAACCACTGAGCCACCATGCTGCCCTATATATAGTACAGTGCTGACCACTGAGCCACCGTTGCCTATTGACAGTGCTATATATAGTACAGTGCTAACCACTGAGCCACCATGCTGCTCTATATATAGTACAGTGCTAACCACTGAGCCACCATGCTGCCTATACATATATATAGTACAGTGCTAACCACTGAGCCACCTGCTGCTCTATATATATAGTACAGTGCTAACCACTGAGCCACCATGCTGCTATATATATATGCACCACTGAGCCCTAATATAGTAATGCTAACTGACCACCTGCTGCTTATAACGTAACACTGAGCACCTGTGCTATATAGTACAGTGCTAACATGACCCAGTATAGTACAGTTCAATCTGCATTAAAGTCTTATGTACACTACACCCCTGTGCTTTATGACGCTAACACTGCCGGCCTATATAATACAGCTAACACACCTGCGCTATATTTACAGCTACACTAGCACGCTGCTCTAATAGAGGTAACACTGACCACTGGCCTTATAGTAATCTACAGCACCGTCTGCTTTGTAAGTGCTAACATGGCCCCGTTATTTAGACATGTACTGAGCACCGCTATATGTACGTGTACATGAGCCTGTGCTTTATAGTCAGTCTACATAGCACCGGCTGCTATATGTACGTGCTAACCTGAGCCCTGTGCTTTTATACGTGCTAACCACTAGCCGTGCGCCTATATTAGTACATGCAACCATGAGCCACTGCTGCCAAATGCATGTCCCTGCACGCTCTATTGTACATGTACCACTGAGCCACTGGCTCTATATATGTACATGCTACCACTGCACCAGCTGACACCATCTCTCTATATATAGTACATAATAGCAGCAACCATCGAGCCACCTGCTGCTCTATATATAGTACAGTGCTAACCACTGAGCCACCTCTGCCTTATATATAGTACAGTGCTATCACCATGCTGCTCTATATATAGTACAGTGCTAACCACTGAGCCACCATGCTGCCCTATATATAGTACATGCTAACCACTGAGCCACCGTGCTGCTCTATATATAGTACAGTGCTAACCACTGAGCCACCGTGCTGCCCTATATATAGTACAGTGCTAACCACTGAGCCACCGTGCTGCCTATATATAGTACAGTGCTAACCACTGAGCCACTGCCATGCCTATATATAGTACAGTGCTAACCACTGAGCCACCTGCTGCTCTATATATAGTACAGTGCTAACCACTGAGCCACCATGCTGCCCTATATATAGTACAGTGCTAACCACTGAGCCACCATGCTGCCCTATATATAGTACAGTGCTAACCACTGAGCCACCGTGCTGCTCTATATATAGTACAGTGCTATAATATACAGTGCTACCACTGAGCCACCGTGCTGCCCTATATATAGTACAGTGCTAACCACTGAGCCACCTGCTGCCATATATATAGTACAGTGCTAACCACTGAGCCACCGTGCTGCCCTATATATAGTACAGTGCTAACCACTGAGCCACCGTGCTGCCCTATATATAGTACAGTGCTAACCACTGAGCCACCGTGCTGCTCTATATATAGTACAGTGCTAACCACTGAGCCACCGTGCTGCCCTATATATAGTACAGTGCTAACCACTGAGCCACCGTGCTGCCCTATATATAGTACAGTGCTAACCACTGAGCCACCGTGCTGCCCTATATATAGTACAGTGCTAACCACTGAGCCACCGTGCTGCCTATATATAGTACAGTGCTAACCACTGAGCCACCGTGCTGCTATATATAGTACAGTGCTACCACTGAGCCACCGTGCTGCCCTATATATAGTACAGTGCTAACCACTGAGCCACCAGTGCTGCCTATATATAGTACAGTGCTAACCACTGAGCCACCGTGCTGCCTATATATAGTACAGTGCTAACCACTGAGCCACTGTGCTGCCCTATATATAGTACAGTGCTAACCACTGAGCCACCGTGCTGCCCTATATATAGTACAGTGCTAACCACTGAGCCACCGTGCTGCCCTATATATAGTACAGTGCTAACCACTGAGCCACCGTGCTGCCCTATATATAGTACAGTGCTAACCACTGAGCCACCGTGCTGCCTATATATAGTACAGTGCTAACCACTGAGCCACCGATGCTGCTCTATATATAGTAAAGTGCTAACCACTGAGCCACCGTGCTGCCCTATATATAGTACATGCTAACCACTGAGCCACCATGCTGCCCTATATATAATACAGTGCTAACCACTGAGCCACCATGCTGCCCTATATATAGTACAGTGCTAACCACTGAGCCACCATGCTGCCCTATATATAGTACAGTGCTAACCACTAGAGCCACCGTGCTGCCCTATATATAGTACAGTGCTAACCACTGAGCCACCGTGCTGCCTATATATAGTACAGTGCTAACCACTGAGCCACCGTGCTGCCCTATATATAGTACAGTGCTAACCACTGAGCCACCGTGCTGCCCTATATATAGTACAGTGCTAACCACTGAGCCACCGTGCTGCCCTATATATAGTACAGTGCTAACCACTGAGCCACCGTGCTGCTCTATATATAGTATAGTGATAACCACTGAGCCACCGTGCTGCCCTATATATAGTACAGTGCTGACCACTGAGCCACCGTGCTGCCCTATATATAGTACAGTGCTGACCACTGAGCCACCGTGCTGCCCTATATATAGTACAGTGCTAACCACTGATGCACCATGCTGCCCTATATATAGTACAGTGCTAACTAACCACACAACTTTACCCCGTATATACTGCAATTCATTACTCGATCTTGTGTGCAGCGTATTTGATCACCGGACACGTTTACATAGACGTTCCTACACTCCCCCTTTTCAAGTATTAATGGCTCCTATAAATGTCACAATGATCAGACTGCACACTGATTTTACTTGTAGTCTGTGACCAATTTGACACATGGATCAATGTATTGGCTGAATTAATAATTAAGAGTAATTATTCATTTTTAAAGCAGCGGCAACATTACTATACATAGGACTAGAATGCAGCACCAGACTGTGTTCATATTGGAGCAACCAAGTGTCAATGTGTAACTAGACTTCTTCCAGAAACCCCCTGTGTTCACCATAGTTCTCATCGTTGTCCCATTGCTGTGGCCTCTGCACCGTGATCAAAGTGGAGCCAGAGTGGTTTGTGATTGCCACGTACAGACCGTGCTGCTCCGAGTGCAGCGTTACTATGTGTCCGCAGTGCCATGTAACTGTCTCATAAAACCTCTCATCGTTTCACTTTGGCACATTGTGTACAAGCTGTTAAATATAAGAGTTGAACCCCCTCCCGGCAGCCAGAGGAAGACATAAGCTTCTCAGGGCGGCTGGCACCACCGCAGGGAACATTTTTTACTGTATCTCAGCTTCAGTTTCCTTCCATCTGTGCCGAGAGATGAAGCAAGATGCAGGAAGCAGAGTCCTTTTAAGTTGATTTTTATTATTTGTTTTAAGTTGGTGTAAAATTATTTCATTATTCAGCTTGTTTTCTACAGAAGGAACCGGGCCAAGGTGGAGGAGACGTCTACAAAAGCCACCACGGCGGCTCTGAATATTGCATCATGTATTGGCCTAATGAGGAGGTCCGATCTGATGGTTTTATCTAGTAACTATTGCTGATGCAGAACCTAATCTAAGCCTTTATCATCCTCGAAGGAGCAAAAATGTAAAAGGAATGAATCCGCAGAAATGTTTCCTGCACAGATCCAGGGAACCAGTTCCCGGAGATGAAGTTTCTCCTGTCATCCAACCTACCTTTACTCTACATTCACTCAATGGCCTGCAGTGACCATGCTACCTCCTCTCATCCTCAGTCTCCTCCCGACCTGCCCTGATGTCAGTATGGTCACAGTAACTTGATGAAGTAATTGTAAACTATACCTCCAAAATTGATGATTTCCATGAGGTTGTTCGGCCATCTAATGCAGAGGTGGGAAACGTGCATCCTGAGACTGTGTACCCTATGTGCTGTATACAGCAGGCTCAGTGACTCCTATGTGTTGAATACCTCAGGCTGTATACAGTTTGTGCTGAATTTATCAGGTTCAGTGTACCCCATGTGCTGTATTCAGATGACTGTGTACCCTATGTGATGTATATACAGCAAGCTTAGCATCTCGCATGTGATGTGTATACAGCAGGCTCAGTTCTCCTATATCATGAATATATAGCAGTCTCTGTATCTCCTATGTGATTTGAAAAGAACAATCTGTGTCTCCTACGTGATGTGTTTATACAGCAATCACAGTGTCCCTTATGATGTATATACAGCAGTCTGTCTCATTTGTAATGTATATAAAGCAGGCTCAGTGTCTCGTATGTTGTGTATACAGCAAGCCAAGCCAAAGAAAAAAGAAATCTAAATCAAATCAGCAAGGAAGAAAAAAAAAAACAGTGTGCACAGCACTCTTGATCTCTCAGACATTGCTGGTTTCAGGATAGAAATGCAGATTTGCAATATCTGCATAAAAAAAAGCGTCAAACAACTCGCCGTGTGCACAGGACCTTAAGGGAAGATATTAATGGAGACTTTGATGCACATATATATATATATATATATATATATATATATATATATATAAAGCCCAATATAAGGTGGTTAAGGTTGCATAAAATATAGTTTGTTTTTAAAGGAAGGTGTGTGCAGAGTAACCTGCACTGACCGACACTAGATTATGGAGACGCGTCCGCTCAAGTTCCATATAATATTTTCATATAAAAGTACAAAGCCGAGTTCTATATAAAGGACACAACTGTTGCGTTTCAGCCATTCCGATCGCCCCCGTCCTTCCTAATCAGCTCCTGAGTGAAGAGCTGAACTTGTTACTTTAATTAGAGGTCCTGGTGCATGGTGTCGCTGTTAATAGGCCCCTTTGATGGTCGGTGGAATCAAAGCCCAGAGCGATGCTGGTAACGTGAAGAGCGTGACATTGTGTGACTGGTGCAGATTAAAGGTGAGACCACACTTAGAGACTCTCCTGGTTCACATACCTTCCCCAGCAGACGAGCCTGATTCAAATGGTGACGAGATGCGTCCTGCTGCGGAGATCTGCACATGACTGCCATGCAATTGGGAAATCATCAAAGCACAGTTGGGCAGCACATGTATTTTACCCCAGACATCCAGAAGGGGAAGAGAAATGGGATTTTGTATCCTGCACTCGTGTGATCACGGTTTTCACGCAATTTCCTAAATTCCACCCAGAATGAAATACATATTGATCCAAGCACAGCTAAGGTAGCCCTATTGTTATTCCTTATAACAACCCCATCCAGCAAATATTGGGACCGATACTGAAAGCATATTCTTCTGTAGGGGTCGTCCAGGACTAGGATGGCCTGTCATTAAAGAGAATTTGTCACCAGGTTTTTGCCACCTAATCAGAGAGCAGCATAATGTAGAGCCAGAGATCCGTATTCCAGTGATGTGTCACTTACTGGGCTGTTCGGTGTAGTTTTGATAAAATCACTGCTTAATCAGCTGGAAATTATCATTAGAGGACTACTTGACCTGCCAGACAACAGTGCAGCATATTCATGAACTGCTAAGGCTACGTTCACATGCCGTGCTATTGCTGCGCTTTGTACGGATCCACTATTGCAGTAGAATGCAATAAAATGCATTGACATTTGCTGTCCCAGCCAAGTCAATGCATTTTACTATTTTGCATTCACATGCTGCTCTTTTTAGGCCTCTGCTTCTGAGTTGAATAAAGAATGAACATGAAAATTCTTTTTTGTGCTATTCGCCTGCGCTTTTACTCACCTCGCCGCGCCCCCACAGGGACACCGTAGGACAGCACACAAGGTGAAGCCTCTGATACATATTTGTCATATTTTATTTCTAAGACCCTTAATCCTCCCTACTTTAACTTTCTGAGATAATGACCTTTGGGTTTTCATTGGCTGTAAGCCATAATCATCAACATTAACAGAAATAAACACATGAAATAGATCCCTCTGTGTGTAATGACTCTATATAATAGATGTGTGTCACTTTATGTATTGAATTACTGAAATAAATTAACTTTTTGATGATCTTGTAATTCATTGAGATGCACCTGTACATGCAAAAAAAAACATATGAAATTGCATAAATGACCTGTGATAAGTCCAGCGCATTCTAAGGCTGGTTTCACATTGCGTTTTTTGGAGATCCACGGCTGTCCTTTGTAAAATGAACGGCCACGGATTCGATTTGGCCCCATGTATCCCTATGAGCACGGATTGGTGCTCTATTGCCATCCGTTTTGTCACTGATCAGATTCTGTCCGATTTTTTGCTGTACCCAGAATTGGAGACTGCTCCAATTTTGGGCACAGCGGACCAAATTGGACAGAATAGGATCCGACTTGGTCCGCGGCAATTAACATGGGGGCCTGTGGAGCATAGGTCTCCCAGACCCGATTTTAGTGTACTGAGCATGCTCAGTGCACTAAAACTGCTCTTTACCGTGTATATACATACATTGCGGAAGTGAAATTAACTAAAGCAAGTGTTAAAAAATAAATAAATAAATAAATAAATTATCCTTACCTCTCCAGCATGTCCTGCGATGCGCGCCATCTAGTTTCGAGGGCTTAAGGACCTGGCGGGGCGGGGCTACCCAATCAGCTGATCGGTCAGATGATCCGCATCAACTGAGCGGTTTAAATCTCCCGCCCGCCAAAACCGATCGGCGGGTGGGAGATTTAAAGCGCTCAGATGATGCGGTCGTGTGACCAATCAGCTGATTGGGTTGTCACATGACCCCATCAGCTGAGCGGTTTAAATCTCCTGCCCACCGATAGGTTTTGGCAGGCGGGAGATTTAAACCGCTCAGCTGATGCGGTCATGTGACCGATCAGCTGATCGGCCTGGCCTGCCCGGTCAGCTGATACAGATCACACAGATCCTTAATCGGGTATCCCCGCCCCGCCAGGTCAGCTTATACACAGGTCCTTCAGAGATGGCGCATATCACAAGACATACGCCAGAGAGGTGAGGATTTTTTTTTTTTTTTTTAACCCTTGCTTCACTCCCACAATGCTTGTATATACATTGCGGGTGTGAAAGTGCCCTGCTTGCCTGCGCTTTTCAGGCTCGGGCTTTCTGTGTCCGGATCCGTGAAAATCACGGACCTGGACACAGAAATGGCATCTGGAGGCCACATCCGATCCAGTTCTTTCTTGTCCATGGGGTCCTGCAAAAAACAGGATCCCCACGGACAGGAAAAAATCGCAATGTGAAACCAGCCTAAGACTGTTAAAGTGTAGCTTTACAGCATCTAACTTAGTGCAAAATTTTGGTGACGCACATTAAACCTTGTCCCTTTTCAGATAAGAAGCAGACCATGTGTGAAACACATAATTAATGTGAAAGACACAAAGGCATTTTTTCCGTTTGGGCCAAGTTGCTTCAGAATTTGCCACATTTATTTTTAGTACAGCTCCCTCTAGTGGCGGCTGGAGGCAAGTAGAATTTGATCCGTTTTCTGCATTGGCATCGCTCCCCTACTGAACAGCGCCGGACCACTTTTAACACTGCACAATTTTCAGTTTCTCTGAATTTTCTCTTCATAGGTATATTTTTAAGTAAAATGTACATTGTTCTTTTATACTATAGACTACTGACCACACGTCTCCAAAATTCAAAGCTAAACGTTTTGTATTTATTTGCAACAAACGAGAAGTCGTCAAAATAGTAAAAAGAAACAGTGCTTTCAGACCTCAAATAATGCAAAGAAAACAAGTTCACATTCATTTAGAAACAACAGTACTAAAGTTTTCACTCAGGAAGAGTTCAGAAATCAATATTTGGTGGAATAACCCTGATTTTTAATCACAGCTTTCATGCGTCTTGGCCGCTTTCCACCAGTCTTTCACACTGCTTTTGAGTGACCTTATGCCACTCCTGGCACAAAAATTTAAGCAGTTCTTTGTTTGATGGCTTGTGATTGTCCATCTTCCTCTTACTACATTCCTGAGGTTTTCAATGGGGTTCAGGTCTGGAGATTGGGCTGGCCATGACAGGGTCTTGATCCACACATTAATTGACCTAGCTGTGTGGCATGGGGCATTGTCCTGCTGAAAAAATCACTCCTCAGAGTTGGGGAACATTGCCTGAGCCAGAAGGAAGCAAGTGTCAAGGATAACCTGGTATGCGGCTTGATTCATACGTCCTTCGCAAAGCTTTACCTGCTCAATTCCAGCCTTGCAGAAGAATCCCCAGATCATCACCAATCTTCCACCAAATTTCACAGTGGGTGCAAGACACTGAGGCTTGTACGCCTCCCAGGTCTCTAACCATTAGACGACCAGGTGTTGGGCAAAGCTGAAAATGAGACTCATCAGAGAAGATTACTGTGATAGTGGGATATATTTTACTGCATTTTACAAGTGTGTTCCTATACTGCAGAGACAAGAAGCAATGGAGCTTAAAATAGGGAGTAATGCGATTTGGAGTGTAAACCCAACGATCCGGGAGCCTGCACGGATAACCAGGACAGACTTAAAGCCATTTGATGAGACTTCTGGAGATATGGATGGGTTCTTTAAGGACTTTTAGCAGCAGTGTGCCGTGATGGGGGTGTCCCACTCTGGATGCATGCATTTGTTAGTGGGACTCCTGAACGGTAGTGTGGCGGAGGCTTATCGAACTATTGACTCACAGCAGAACCGGGATTGTAACTTTGTAAAGCGGACTATCCTGGATTACCATGCTGTCACCCCAGACTTGTATAGGGCCCATTTCCGAGACCTCCTATGCACCAAGGGGGGATCATTTAGGATGTATGCCCATAAGATGTCCCAGGCATGTCGGAAACAGAACACGCCTTCACTGTGGAAGATTTTGTACAAGTATTTCTTATAGAACAATTTCTTCTCAAGTGCCTCTCGGAAATACGAGAATGGGTCCGGGAACGCATGCCACACACATTGCATAGAGCTGCAGCCCTAGCCAATGATGCCCTTACTATCCGACCGCAGTGGAGGAAGCTACTGGATGATAAATCACAGCCTGCCCCTGCATCTCAGGCCCCTCTGGTTATATGTGCCCCTCCATCCAGCCGCAGGCTAATGACAACCCCACCTCAAAACCCTGGGTCTCAACAGTTCCGACCATTACCAGGGGGATTTACAGAGAGGAGATGTCTATGGGTGCAGGAAACCTGGGCACCTGCAAGCTAGTTGTCCCTCAAGGACTGGCAGGGAGCCCTATGTACTCCCACCTCGTTCGGTGAATCTTGTGCACTATAAATCATAACCTGTCCCCGCGCTCCAGCCCTCTCCAGTTATATCTGCCCCATCACCCAGTTGCATGTCGATGACCACACCTTACAATCCTGAACCCCAACATTTCTAACCACAACCTTGGGGAATCATGGAGAGGAAATGTTATGACTGTGGGCAACCTGACCACCTGCAATCTGGTTGTACCTCAAGGACTCTGAGGAAGCCAAGCACACCACCACCTCATTCGGTGCAGCATGAGCACTGCATCCCACCTGAGGAGTTACCACCACCCTGACCATAGTGGACCGCCGACCCCTGCACCACAGATACCCCTTATGCAGTATATGGCCTCCGGCCTCTGTCCCCAAGCTACCAAGAGCGACGTCAACATCACCTGCAGGATGTCTCAATTGATGGATGCAAAGTGTCGGGATTTAGAGACACGGGCTTTCTTGACTATTGCTGACCCCGTATGGTTCGACCAGAGGCAAGTCACCCAGGCCCCGTTTTCCCCATTGTCCTGGCAGGGGGTATTCGCAAATATATACAGTGAGCTTTGGTGCGTTTGAACTATGGTTATGGGGAAAAATTTTCCTGCATTGGAATTATGGAAGGACTTCCTGCAGATATCCTATTGGGAAATGACCTTGGGGAGTTACAATGCCATTTTGTGGGAGCTGACAATGGACAAGAAGAACAATAGGCTCCTTCAGCTGATCTACCCTGCCATTATGCAAGGACTTATTAACAATTAATCAATGTGAACTAAAGTGAGATGGTCAATGATCTGTGTAGACCTCATGGCATGCTCACTTATTGAAAGGAACGAGAGGTTGTGATATATTTTGCTGCATTTTACAAGTGTGTTCCTATACTGTGTATTCTCTCCTAACCCACTCCCTGTGTACTAATTACACTCCTAAGAGTATGATAATTTAATTAATTAATTAATTAATTCTAGTTTTCCGTCTGTAAAGATTTGTACCACACCCCGAGGACTGTCAATAGAACTAGTTTTGGATTTGGGAGGTGGTTGGGGGAGGAGAAGCAGTGTCATTTCAATCTGTGTGTGTGTGACGCTGAGTTCAGACCAGCTCCACAACGATTGAGAGAAACCTGGTTTACCTGAGGATACAGTATACTGACGGATTGTTTTAAGGATTTTTATGTTTTTTCAAGCAATAAAGGTTCTTGGGCTGTTCACGCATTTCTCGCTCTGTTGATTGTGAGATACCGGAGAAGGACCCCGTGACAATGACTTTTCTCTAGTCTTCTATGGTCCAATCCTTATG